>SPDT01000022.1:0-5000 GCA_008477525.1 Hypomyces perniciosus
TGTCGGCGAGCGGGGCGGCTATGAGGGGGGGACAGCGAACAACGGCTCGCTCGCACACCGTCAATCGAAATTGACAAAGTCCAAACGGCGGCATTCCCCTATAGCTCAACATGCCCAGAGAGCAAAATCAAATTTGACCAAGTCCGACGAGCGCCTACCCTATACCTACCCTAGAGAGCAGAGCAAGTTAGGTTGTAGCAGGTGTATAGGTAGGGTCAACGATAGGGTAGGCTGGTATATAGGGTTAAGTGAGTTATAGGGTAAGTGATATCGGGTAGGCTGGTGTGTACAGGGTTAAGGGAGTTATAGGGTAAGTGTTAGGGGTAGGTGTATAGGGGGTAGGTTGGGTATAGGGTAGGTCGATGAGATGATGATATCCCATTAACGTCCTACGGCATAAAACGCCACTGTTAAGGGTAGGTCAACTATAGGGTAAGTGTATAGGGTAGGTCAACGATAGGGTAGGCTGGTGTACAGGGAGGTTGGGTATAGGGTAGGTCAGTTATAGGGTAGGTGGGCTATCGGGTAGGTCAGTTATAGGGTAGTGTAGGTGTAGGAAAGTCGGTTATGGGTTGGTGGGTGGGTGTATAGGATAGATGTGGGTTATGAGGGTAGGTTAAAGCTACTTGTGACAGATTTATTGAGGTCAAAATGTATGTTAAAGGGTATAGGGTAGGCTATTCGCTTGTTTTCCCAATATAAATTTGTATGTGTGCTGCTATTTATCAATTGTTAGAACGTTAGCTAAAGTTCCTATGCAACTTATACATGACTCTTGCAGCAAGTTGGCTTCATCTCACATTCTTGCTAAAATTTACAACTGCTAGCCTCTAGGGTGGGTGCCATGCTTATTGGAAAATGCATCTAGGGTATCTATAGGGTAGGTGGGGGTATATAGGGTAAGTCGTGCACTCATGCGAAAACGCATATATTGGTGTGGATGTTACAGGGTAGGTCGGGGTATAGGGTAGGTCGTGCACCACGTCTAACTGCGTGCATCGGTGCGGGGGGCTCTAGGGTGGGTCATAGTCATAGGGTAGGTCATACTCTAGGGTAGGTCGTGCACTCATGCGAAAATGCATGCATGGGTCGTGGGGTGCAGTGCGGTGCGTGCATTGGTGTAGGGTGGCTCTAGGGTAGGTTGTGTGCTGTGGTGGTGGTGGCGAAAATTTGACCAAGTCCGAAAAACTGACCCAAATGGTTTCGCGTTTGTGTGGCCGTGAGTCGATTTGACCGATTTGCCATACAAATGAATTTGCGGAAATCGGAATGGGGCCACGAACCCAATTCTGCCGCCCCACCCCGCAAAAAACGGTTCGGAGGGCTTTGAGAGGGGGCGTCGGAAGGCGCCCGGGCCACTGGAAATACAGCGCTTCGGCGGTGCGGCTTCAGTGGTTCCGGGCGTTGACCGCAGCACTCAATCAAATGTACCATATATTCAGACACCAAATTACGTTGCCTTTTGTACAGGCTTGCAGGCTCCGGTCTCGCTAGCGATCGGTAATAGTTGGTGTCGACCCTCCCGAAACCAGTCGCCCAGGCTTCATGGCGTACGGAGGAAGCTCGGCGGCGGCGAGAGCCTAGTGCACTCACTGCTGCTGTATGGGCTCTGTGGGATTACTGGCCTTTGGCGAGTGAACTACGTGAGCAACGGGGGAGGGGAAACCGACCCGTGACTGACACCGCAATGGTAGATGGCGCGGGGAAAGGGTCCCCTATGGGGCCTAGACCACACAACCCTTAGTGGGTAACGTGCGGTGGACGGATGCCCTAGGGTCTGCAAGGGGAGAAAGCGGATTGCCGCCCAAGGCGCTGTAGGCCCCTAAGCCGACAGCGCTGCGAGCGGCGCGCCCTGCTAGTCAGGGCGCCGACCTAGTGGCTTGAAGTCTCTCCAGCGCTGAATATGCACTGGTGGCCAGCTCGCTGGCTGACGATAGTTACCTGGTTGATTCTGCCAGTAGTCATATGCTTGTCTCAAATTAAGCCATGCATGTCTAAAGTATAAGCAATTATACAGCGAAACTGCGAATGGCCTCATTATATAAGTTATCGTTTATTTGATAATTACTTACTACTTGGATAACCGTGGTAATTCTAGAGCTAATACATGCTAAAAATCCCGACTTCGGAAGGGTTGTATTTATTAGATTAAAAACCAATGCCCTCTGGGCTCCTTGGTGAATCATGATAACTCGGCGAATCGACAGGCCTTGTGCCGGCGATGGCTCATTCAAATTTCTTCCCTATCAACTTTCGATGTTTGGGTATTGGCCAAACATGGTGGCAACGGGTGTAACGGAGGGTTAGGGCTCGACCCCGGAGAAGGAGCCTGAGAAACGGCTACTACATCCAAGGAAGGCAGCAGGCGCGCAAATTACCCAATCCCGACACGGGGAGGGTTAGTGACAATAAATACTGATACAGGGCTCTTTTGGGTCTTGTAATCGGAATGAGTACAATTTAAATCCCTTAACGAGGAACAATTGGAGGGCAAGTCTGGTTGCCAGCAGCCGCGGTAATTCCAGCTCCAATAGCGTATATTAAAGTTGTTGTGGTTAAAAAAGCTCGTAGTTGAACCTTGGGCCTGGCTGGCCGGTCCGCTCACCGCGTGTACTGGTCCGGCCGGGCCTTTCCCTCTGTGGAACCCCATGCCCTTCACTGGGTGTGGCGGGGAAACAGGACTTTTACTTTGAAAAAATTAGAGTGCTCAAGGCAGGCCTATGCTCGAATACATTAGCATGGAATAAATAAAATAGGACGTGCGGTTCTATTTTGTTGGTTTCTAGGACCGCCGTAATGATTAATAGGGACAGTCGGGGGCATCAGTATTCAATTGTCAGAGGTGAAATTCTTGGATTTATTGAAGACTAACTACTGCGAAAGCATTTGCCAAGGATGTTTTCATTAATCAGGAACGAAAGTTAGGGGATCGAAGACGATCAGATACCGTCGTAGTCTTAACCATAAACTATGCCGACTAGGGATCGGACGATGTTACATTTTTGACGCGTTCGGCACCTTACGAGAAATCAAAGTGCTTGGGCTCCAGGGGGAGTATGGTCGCAAGGCTTGAAACTTAAAGAAATTGACGGAAGGGCACCACCAGGGGTGGAGCCTGCGGCTTAATTTGACTCAACACGGGGAAACTCACCAGGTCCAGACACAATGAGGATTGACAGATTGAGAGCTCTTTCTTGATTTGTGGGTGGTGGTGCATGGCCGTTCTTAGTTGGTGGAGTGATTTGTCTGCTTAATTGCGATAACGAACGAGACCTTAACCTGCTAAATAGCCCGTATTGCTTTGGCAGTACGCTGGCTTCTTAGAGGGACTATCGGCTCAAGCCGATGGAAGTTTGAGGCAATAACAGGTCTGTGATGCCCTTAGATGTTCTGGGCCGCACGCGCGCTACACGACAGAGCCAGCGAGTACTTCCTTGGCCGAAAGGCCCGGGTAATCTTGTTAAACTCTGTCGTGCTGGGGATAGAGCATTGCAATTATTGCTCTTCAACGAGGAATCCCTAGTAAGCGCAAGTCATCAGCTTGCGTTGATTACGTCCTGCCCTTTGTACACACCGCCCGTCGCTACTACCGATTGAATGGCTCAGTGAGGCGTCCGGACTGGCCCAGAGAGGTGGGCAACTACCACTCAGGGCCGGAAAGCTCTCCAAACTCGGTCATTTAGAGGAAGTAAAAGTCGTAACAAGGTCTCCGTTGGTGAACCAGCGGAGGGATCATTACCGAGTTTACAACTCCCAACCCTATGTGAACCTTACCATTCTGTTGCTTCGGCGGGATCGTCCCGGGTGCGGTCGAAAGGCCAGCCCCGGATCAAGGCGCCCGCCGGGGACCTAAACTCTTCTGATTTTTTATCGGTTTTCTTCTGAGTGGCTTATTAAAGCAAAAAAATGAATCAAAACTTTCAACAATGGATCTCTTGGCTCTGGCATCGATGAAGAACGCAGCGAAAAATGCGATAAGTAATGTGAATTGCAGAATTCAGTGAATCATCGAATCTTTGAACGCACATTGCGCCCGCCAGTATTCTGGCGGGCATGCCTGTTCGAGCGTCATTTCAACCCTCGAGCCCCTCCGGGGGATCGGTGTTGGGGACCGGCCCTGCCTAGAGCGGGTTGCCGCCCCCTAAATTCAGTGGCGGCCTCGTCGCAGCCTCCCTTGCGTAGTAGCTCTTTTGAAACCTCGCACCGGAGCGCGTCGTGGCCACGCCGTAAAACCCCAACTTTCTGAAAGGTTGACCTCGAATCAGGTAGGAATACCCGCTGAACTAAGCATATCAATAAGCGGAGGAAAAGAAACCAACAGGGATTGCCCCAGTAACGGCGAGTGAAGCGGCAACAGCTCAAATTTGAAATCTGGCCCTTGGGGTCCGAGTTGTAATTTGTAGAGGATGCTTTTGATGAGGCGCCGCCTGAGTTCCCTGGAACGGGACGCCATAGAGGGTGAGAGCCCCGTCTGGCTGGCCGCCGAGTCTCTGTAAAGCTCCTTCGACGAGTCGAGTAGTTTGGGAATGCTGCTCAAAAATGGGAGGTATATGTCTTCTAAAGCTAAAATACCGGCCAGAGACCGATAGCGCACAAGTAGAGTGATCGAAAGATGAAAAGCACTTTGAAAAGAGGGTTAAATAGTACGTGAAATTGTTGAAAGGGAAGCACTTGTGACCAGACTTGGGCTTGGCGAATCATCCGGCGTTCTCGCCGGTGCACTTTGCCTCGTCCAGGCCAGCATCAGTTCGTCGCGGGGGACAAAGGCTTCGGGAACGTGGCTCCTCCGGGAGTGTTATAGCCCGCTGCGTAATACCCTGCGGTGGAATGAGGTTCGCGCATCTGCAAGGATGCTGGCGTAATGGTCATCAGTGACCCGTCTTGAAAACACGGACCAAGGAGTCGTCTTCGTATGCGAGTGTTCGGGTGTCAAACCCCTACGCGTAATGAAAGTGAACGCAGGTGAGAGCTTCGGCGCATCATCGACCGATCCTGATGTT
>SPDT01000022.1:17500-21391 GCA_008477525.1 Hypomyces perniciosus
TCTGTGGATTACTGGCCTTTGGCGAGTGAACTACGTGAGCAACGGGGGAAACCGACCCGTGACTGACACCGCAATGGTAGATGGCGCGGGTAAAGGGTCCCCTATGGGGCGCCTAGACCACACAACCCTTAGTGGGTAACGTGCGGTGGACGGATGCCCTAGGGTCTGCAAGGGGGAGAAAGCGGATTGCCGCCCAAGGCGCTGTAGGCCCCTAAGCCGACAGCGCTGCGAGCGGCGCGCCCTGCTAGTTCAGGGCGCCGACCTAGTGGCTTGAAGTCTCTCCAGCGCTGAAATATGCACTGGTGGCCAGCTCGCTGGCTGACGATAGTTACCTGGTTGATTCTGCCAGTAGTCATATGCTTGTCTCAAAGATTAAGCCATGCATGTCTAAGTATAAGCAATTATACAGCGAAACTGCGAATGGCTCATTATATAAGTTATCGTTTATTTGATAATACTTTACTACTTGGATAACCGTGGTAATTCTAGAGCTAATACATGCTAAAAATCCCGACTTCGGAAGGGTTGTATTTATTAGATTAAAAACCAATGCCCTCTGGGCCCTTGGTGAATCATGATAACTCGGCGAATCGACAGGCCTTGTGCCGGCGATGGCTCATTCAAATTTCTTCCCTATCAACTTTCGATGTTTGGGTATTGGCCAAAACATGGTGGCAACGGGTAACGGAGGGTTTAGGGCTCGACCCCGGAGAAGGAGCCTGAGAAACGGCTACTACATCCAAGGAAGGCAGCAGGCGCGCGCAAATTACCCAATCCCGACACGGGGAGGTAGTGGACAATAAATACTGATACAGGGCTCTTTTGGGTCTTGTAATCGGAATTGAGTACAATTTAAATCCCTTAACGAGGAACAATTGGAGGGCAAGTCTGGTGCCAGCAGCCGCGGTAATTCCAGCTCCAATAGCGTATATTAAAGTTGTTGTGGTTAAAAAGCTCGTAGTTGAACCTTGGGCCTGGCTGGCCGGTCCCGCCTCACCCCGCGTGTACTGGTCCGGCCGGGCCTTTCCCTCTGTGGAACCCCATGCCCTTCACTGGGTTGTGGCGGGGAAAACAGGACTTTTACTTTGAAAAATTAGAGTGCTCAAGGCAGGCCTATGCTCGAATACATTAGCATGGAATAATAAAATAGGACGTGCGGTTCTATTTTGTTGGTTTCTAGGACCGCCGTAATGATTAATAGGGACAGTCGGGGGCATCAGTATTCAATTGTCAGAGGTGAAATTCTTGGATTTATTGAAGACTAACTACTGCGAAAGCATTTGCCAAGGATGTTTTTCATTAATCAGGAACGAAAGTTAGGGGATCGAAGACGATCAGATACCGTCGTAGTCTTAACCATAAACTATGCCGACTAGGGATCGGACGATGTTACATTTTGACGCGTTCGGCACCTTACGAGAAATCAAAGTGCTTGGGCTCCAGGGGGGGAGTATGGTCGCAAGGCTGAAACTTAAAGAAATTGACGGAAGGGCACCACCAGGGGTGGAGCCTGCGGCTTAATTTGACTCAACACGGGGAAACTCACCAGGTCCAGACACAATGAGGATTGACAGATTGAGAGCTCTTTCTTGATTTTGTGGGTGGTGGTGCATGGCCGTTCTTAGTTGGTGGAGTGATTTGTCTGCTTAATTGCGATAACGAACGAGACCTTAACCTGCTAAATAGCCCGTATTGCTTTGGCAGTACGCTGGCTTCTTAGAGGGACTATCGGCTCAAGCCGATGGAAGTTTGAGGCAATAACAGGTCTGTGATGCCCTTAGATGTTTCTGGGCCGCACGCGCGCTACACTGACAGAGCCAGCGAGTACTTCCTTGGCCGAAAGGCCCGGGTAATCTTGTTAAACTCTGTCGTGCTGGGGATAGAGCATTGCAATTATTGCTCTTCAACGAGGAATCCCTAGTAACGCAAGTCATCAGCTTGCGTTGATTACGTCCCTGCCCTTTGTACACACCGCCGTCGCTAACTACCGATTGAATGGCTCAGTGAGGCGTCCGGACTGGCCCAGAGAGGGGGCAACTACCACTCAGGGCCGGAAAGCTCTCCAAACTCGGGTCATTTAGAGGAAGTAAAAGTCGTTAACAAGGTCTCCGTTGGTGAACCAGCGGAGGGATCATTACCGAGTTTACAACTCCAACCCTATGTGAACCTTACCATTCTGTTGCTTCGGCGGGATCGTCCCGGGTGCGGTCGAAAGGCCAGCCCCGGATCAAGGCGCCCGCCGGGGACCTAAACTCTTCTGATTTTTATCGGTTTTCTTCTGAGTGGCTTATTAAAGCAAAAATGAATCAAACTTTCAACAATGGATCTCTTGGCTCTGGCATCGATGAAGAACGCAGCGAAATGCGATAAGTAATGTGAATTGCAGAATTCAGTGAATCATCGAATCTTTGAACGCACATTGCGCCGCCAGTATTCTGGCGGGCATGCCGTTCGAGCGTCATTTCAACCCTCGAGCCCCTCCGGGGGATCGGTGTTGGGGACCGGCCCTGCCTAGCAGCGGGTTGCCGCCCCCTAAATTCAGTGGCGGGCCATCGTCGGCAGCCTCCCTTGCGTAGTAGCTCTTTTGAAACCTGCACCGGAGCGCGTCGTGGCCACGCCGTAAAACCCCAACTTTCTGAAAGGTTTGACCTCGAATCAGGTAGGAATACCCGCTGAACTTAAGCATATCAATAAGCGGAGGAAAAGAAACCAACAGGGATTGCCCCAGTAACGGCGAGTGAAGCGGCAACAGCTCAAATTTGAAATCTGGCCCCTTGGGGTCCGAGTTGTAATTTGTAGAGGATGCTTTTGATGAGGCGCAGCCTGAGTTCCCTGGAACGGGACGCCATAGAGGGTGAGAGAGCCGTCTGGCTGGCCGCCGAGTCTCTGTAAGATCCTTCGACGAGTCGAGTAGTTTGGGAATGCTGCTCAAATGGGAGGTATATGTTCTTCTAAAGCTAAATACCGGCCAGAGACGATAGCGCACAAGTAGAGTGATCGAAAG
The DNA here is from genome assembly GCA_008477525.1 of Hypomyces perniciosus. NCBI lineage: Eukaryota > Fungi > Ascomycota > Sordariomycetes > Hypocreales > Hypocreaceae > Hypomyces > Hypomyces perniciosus. The sequence continues at coordinate 20,505 of SPDT01000022.1, forward strand.
ATGAAAAGCACTTGAAAAGAGGGTTTAAATAGTACGTGAAATGTTGAAAGGGAAGCCTTGTGACCAGACTTGGGGCTTGGCGAATCATCCGGCGTTCTCGCCGGTTGCACTTTGCCTCGTCCAGAGGCCAGCATCAGTTCGTCGCGGGGGACAAAGGCTTCGGGAACGTGGCTCCTCCGGGAGAGTGTTATAGCCCGCTGCGTAATACCTGCGGTGGACTGAGGTTCGCGCATCTGCAAGGATGCTGGCGTTAATGGTCATCAGTGACCCGTCTTGAAACACGGACCAAGGAGTCGTCTTCGTATGCGAGTGTTCGGGTGTCAAACCCCTAGCGTAATGAAAGTGAACGCAGGTGAGAGCTTCGGCGCATCATCGACCGATCCTGATGTTCTCGGATGGATTTGAGTAAGAGCCAATACGGGCCGGACCCGAAAGAAGGTGAACTATGCCTGTATAGGGTGAAGCCAGAGGAAAACTTGGTGGAGGCTCGCAGCGGTTCTGACGTGCAAATCGATCGTCAAATATGGGCACACCATGGGGGGCGAAAAAGACTAATCGAACCTTCTAGTAGCTGGTTTTCCGCCGAAGTTTCCCTCAGGATAGCAGTGTTTGATTCAGTTTATGAGGTTTAAAGCGAATGATTAGGGACCCGGGGGCGCTATTTAGCCTTCATCCATTCTCAAACTTTAAAATATGTAAGAAGGCCCTGTGTGCTTAATTGAAGCGTGGATTCGAATGTATCAACACTAGTTGGCAATTTTTGGTAAGCAGAACTGGCGATGCGGGATTGAACCGAAACGCGAGGTTAAGGTGAGAGTGACGTCATAGACACACAAAAAGGCTGTATAGACATCTTGACAGCAGGGACGGTGGCCATGGAAGTCGGA
>SPDT01000016.1:0-15331 GCA_008477525.1 Hypomyces perniciosus
CATATTTTAATATAGGCTTTGAAGCTTAAATTAACCGGTAAGAGGATAACGTAATTAGTGTATAAGACTAAAAAATTAAGTTAATATGAAATTAGTCGATAGGGAGCCAAAAGTATAAATAGAATAAGGGTGTAAATTTTATAAATATAAAAAATTAAAATCGAATAAAAGGTAGTAAAAATAAGAAATAATATATAAACATATAAAAATAATAAAGATAATATAAAAAATAGGAAATTAATGATACTATGAAATAAGAGAATATTAGAAGTTAGCTAAGCAACCAAACAATAAGAAATAAAAACCAGCCCCAATTAAATAGCTTTAGCTTTATGTAATAGCAGTACAGATTAAACTAGCTTCTCTTTTGATAAAATAATAACTCACAGAAGGAGGAGCTTTAGCTTTATTTAATAGCAAGCACAAAACTATGAGGAAAACATGGAATTGCACCAATAATATAATAAACTGTTCAGCCCAGTACAAGTTAATTAAGATTAAAACTAATTTTTCTTTGTATCGCTGCCACAGAAATACTAATTTTCTGGTGATTTTGAAACAGTAGGATTTGAACCTACTTAAGTTAAAACGATTCCTGGTTTGTTTAATTATACTTAAAACCAAAATATTTCTTTAGTGAATATATAAGTATTCGGGTAGAACCTAGGATCTAGGCAAAGGAATACAAATATAGATAGTCACTAACTAAAAGTTGCAATAAATGAAAAATAATATCAAAGAGAGAACCTAAAGGATAAGCTAAAATGATCTAAAATCTTCCACCACTCTAGTAATAACCAATAGATAATTTCTTTCAAGCCTTAGGGTTTCGTAGGTGAGCCGAATGAATTTTACTAGTAGAAGGTAAAATCAAGAGGCAAGGACTGATCTGCAATCTTCTCCACAATCCCTGTTCCTTTCTTCCCGAACCCCCCATTACGCCTTATGGACCGATTACTAAAAAGGGCTTGCTTCCATAAGGATTGTGTGCTTGTTTTAAGTAACCTCGATTCCTTAAGAGTAGATAAAAAGATCCTGGTCTATTTATCACATGATTACTCAGGACTAACTACGTTATTGCGGACTATAACACCTTCTCTCCAGCAGAATAACCCTTCAACGTTTGTTTCTACGTTTCCAGAATGTCTCCATTCAGAGGTCATGATATTCGGGGTTTTAGCCCCTCCGGTCAGACTATGTCCTCCAGATCCTTAAAGATTTACCAAGTATTAAGGACGTGACTATTAATGAAGATGTTAAGAAGGCGAGCAAGACCCGGCCATGGCTCCAATAAATATTATCTACTAAAGATAAATTTTATTATTTATTTTCTGCTACCGGAAACGCAATATTAATCCGGAACCCAATATTTAATATCTATTAGGTAGGCCTTAGTCCCATAGAGTTTCATAACTCAATACATAGTGTCCGTCATAGAAGATTTAAATAGTCAATTTAATTAATTATCTTCTACCCCAATTTTCGGTCTGCCGATTTTCTCGATACGGTGTTAGTTAGTTTTCCAATTAAGGAATAGATGTTTACTGATATTAAAAATCATTTAAAAGTTGCAACATAAAGTTAGGTTTCTGTTAAATACTTTGTTAACTTATTAACTTAAGCTGTGAGTAGCTTTAGCTTGCGCAGCATATTCCTATTGGACTAGCATCAGATGCATAAAATCAACTAAGATAATGCTTAGTAATAAGGTAAAAATAAAAAGAATTAAAAGAAGATAAAATTAGAAAGCCCCTACAAAAACAATTGGCTACTAGAAAAATTAATAAATTAAAATTTGTACCAGGATACAAAAGTTAACAATTAATAGTTATGCTAAAGACATCAAACAAAAAAGTCTAAATAAATCTACACAATATTAGTTAAGATTTAAGATAATATGGAATAGTACCATTATCTTGGGAGTTTTATAAATAGTTTTTCAGAATGCAAAGTTAATCAAAGTACTAAAATAAATTGTCTGCGTAGCACAAATCTATTCTAAAGATAAAACCTAAAGGCTAGTTAAATACAAATCCTTGTAGCATAGCTTACGCAAGCATAGGTAAATCAATTAATCAGAAGTGGACTATCAAAATGTTACGAGACTAGCTTTAACAAGCGAGAGATTTCTGGTAGATGTAGGGAGTTATCGCTTCTCCTTTTATCTATGACCCTATAGACTGAAGGGCTTTTTAGGCGAAGCGCATAAAAATATAACTAACATAAAGGAATAAAGAATCCATTACGACTGTTAGCTATAACACCAAGAAAGGACTCCGTTGCAATGGCACTAGAAACATATAAAGCAACGTTTAATATATATTATAAAGGGATATATAAGCCACTAAACTTATTCTAAAAGTTTAAAAAGTTACTAGAATTGAAAGATAAACTACATACAACAATAATTATTTGTCATATCCGCTAGTAATCGGGTTAAATAAGTAATGAGTTATTATATGAGTACAATAATATATTGAATGCGCAAGCTATTAATTAGTTAAAGATACTATTTTATAGCTAATTATAGCGTGTAGTTTTATGGACTGAAGGAATCAAACCTTCGATAACTGTGGCAAGATAACCATAGTTGTATTATCACTATACTAAATCCAGTGTTTGTTATATATAATAATACTCCGTTACTAAATAGTCTCTCTTAGACTAGTTTATTGATTTGGATTTTCCTAGGGCTGCTTCGCAGGGCTACAAGATTCGAACTCGCATTATCTAAATAAGAAGTAGATGTGTTAACCGTTACACTAAGCCCTTAATATGTGCTGTATTCTTCGAATTAGAAGTATGCAATTAAAAGATGTTAATATTTGTGTAGGCTAGCATAGATAAGGATGTAACATAAAATAAAGTAAGGTTATGTTAACTCCCCGCCGAAAAGCTCGCATATTTTAATATAGAGCTTTGAAGGCTTAACATAACCGGTAAGAATATAACTTAACTTAGTTGTATAAGACTAAAAATAAGTTAATATAAATTATGTCCGATAGGTTAAGCCAAAGTATAAATAGAATAAGGGTGTAAATTTTTATAAATATAAAAATTAAAATTAATAAAAGGTAGTAAAAATAAAGAATAATATATAAACAATAAAAATAATAAAGATAATATAAAAAATAGAAATTAATGCTACTATGAAATAAGAGAATATTAGAAGTTAGCTAAGCACCAAAAAAATAAGAAATAATAAACCAGCCCCAATTAATAGCTTTAGCTTTATTTAATAGCAGTACAGATTAAACTAGCTTTCTTTTTATAATAATAATAACTCACTAGAAGGAGTAGCTTTAGCTTTATTTAATAGCAGCACAAAAATATTAGAAAACATTGGAATTGCACCAATAAATAATAAATAACTGTTCAGCCCAGTACAAGTTAATTAAGATTAAACTAATTTTTCTTTTTATCGCTTGCGCACAGAAAAACTACTAATTTTCTGGTGATTTTAGAAACAGTAGGATTTGAACCTACTTAAGTTATAAAGATTCCTGGTTAATTATAACTTAAAACCAAAATATTTCTTTAGTGAATATATAAGTATTCGGGTAGAACCTAGGATCTAGGTCAAAGGAATACAAATATAGATAGTCACTAACTAAAAGTTGCAATAAATGAAAAATAATATCAAAGAGAGAACCTAAAGGATAAGCTAAAATGATCTAAAATCTTCCACCACTCTAGTAATAACCAATAGATAATTTCTTTCAAGCCTTAGGGTTTCGTAGGTGAGCCGAATGAATTTTACATAGTAGAAGGTAAAATCAAGAGGCAAGGACTGATCTGCAATCTTCCTCCAATCCCTGTTCCTTTCTTCCCGAACATTACGCCTTATGGACCGATTACCTAAAAAGGGCCTTGCTTCCATAAGGATTGTGTGCTTGTTTTAAGTAAACCTCGATTCCTTAAGAGTAGATAAAAAGATCCTGGTCTATTTATCACCTGATTACTCAGACTAACTACGTTATTGCGGACTATAACACCTTCTCTCCAGCAGAATAACCCTTCAACGTTTGTTTCTACGTTTCCAGAATGTCTCCATTCAGAGGTCATGATATTCGGGGGTTTTAGCCCCTCCCGGTCAGACTATGTCCTCCAGATCCTTAAAGATTTACCAAGTATTAAGGACGTGACTATTAATGAAGATGTTAAGAAGGCGAGCAAGACCCGGCCATGGCTCCAATAAATATTATCTACTAAAGATAAATTTTATTATTTATTTTCTGCTACCGGAAACGCAATATTAATCCGGAACCCAATATTTAATATCTATTAGGTAGGCCTTAGTTCCCATAGAGTTTCATAACTCAATACATAGTGTCCGTCATAGAAGATTTAAATAGTCAATTTAATTAATTATCTTCTACCCCAATTTTCGGTCTGCCGATTTTCTCGATACGGTGTTAGTTAGTTTTCCAATTAAGGAATAGATGTTTACTGATATTAAAAATCATTTAAAAGTTGCAACATAAAGTTAGGTTTCTGTTAAATACTTTGTTAACTTATTAACTTAAGCTGTGAGTAGCTTTAGCTTGCGCAGCATATTCCTATTGGACTAGCATCAGATGCATAAAATCAACTAAGATAATGCTTAGTAATAAGGTAAAAATAAAAAGAATTAAAAGAAGATAAAATTAGAAAGCCCCTACAAAAACAATTGGCTACTAGAAAAATTAATAAATTAAAATTTGTACCAGGATACAAAAGTTAACAATTAATAGTTATGCTAAAGACATCAAACAAAAAAGTCTAAATAAATCTACACAATATTAGTTAAGATTTAAGATAATATGGAATAGTACCATTATCTTGGGAGTTTTATAAATAGTTTTTCAGAATGCAAAGTTAATCAAAGTACTAAAATAAATTGTCTGCGTAGCACAAATCTATTCTAAAGATAAAACCTAAAGGCTAGTTAAATACAAATCCTTGTAGCATAGCTTACGCAAGCATAGGTAAATCAATTAATCAGAAGTGGACTATCAAAATGTTACGAGACTAGCTTTAACAAGCGAGAGATTTCTGGTAGATGTAGGGAGTTATCGCTTCTCCTTTTATCTATGACCCTATAGACTGAAGGGCTTTTTAGGCGAAGCGCATAAAAATATAACTAACATAAAGGAATAAAGAATCCATTACGACTGTTAGCTATAACACCAAGAAAGGACTCCGTTGCAATGGCACTAGAAACATATAAAGCAACGTTTAATATATATTATAAAGGGATATATAAGCCACTAAACTTATTCTAAAAGTTTAAAAAGTTACTAGAATTGAAAGATAAACTACATACAACAATAATTATTTGTCATATCCGCTAGTAATCGGGTTAAATAAGTAATGAGTTATTATATGAGTACAATAATATATTGAATGCGCAAGCTATTAATTAGTTAAAGATACTATTTTATAGCTAATTATAGCGTGTAGTTTTATGGACTGAAGGAATCAAACCTTCGATAACTGTGGCAAGATAACCATAGTTGTATTATCACTATACTAAATCCAGTGTTTGTTATATATAATAATACTCCGTTACTAAATAGTCTCTCTTAGACTAGTTTATTGATTTGGATTTTCCTAGGGCTGCTTCGCAGGGCTACAAGATTCGAACTCGCATTATCTAAATAAGAAGTAGATGTGTTAACCGTTACACTAAGCCCTTAATATGTGCTGTATTCTTCGAATTAGAAGTATGCAATTAAAAGATGTTAATATTTGTGTAGGCTAGCATAGATAAGGATGTAACATAAAATAAAGTAAGGTTATGTTAACTCCCCGCCGAAAAGCTCGCATATTTTAATATAGAGCTTTGAAGGCTTAACATAACCGGTAAGAATATAACTTAACTTAGTTGTATAAGACTAAAAATAAGTTAATATAAATTATGTCCGATAGGTTAAGCCAAAGTATAAATAGAATAAGGGTGTAAATTTTTATAAATATAAAAATTAAAATTAATAAAAGGTAGTAAAAATAAAGAATAATATATAAACAATAAAAATAATAAAGATAATATAAAAAATAGAAATTAATGCTACTATGAAATAAGAGAATATTAGAAGTTAGCTAAGCACCAAAAAAATAAGAAATAATAAACCAGCCCCAATTAATAGCTTTAGCTTTATTTAATAGCAGTACAGATTAAACTAGCTTTCTTTTTATAATAATAATAACTCACTAGAAGGAGTAGCTTTAGCTTTATTTAATAGCAGCACAAAAATATTAGAAAACATTGGAATTGCACCAATAAATAATAAATAACTGTTCAGCCCAGTACAAGTTAATTAAGATTAAAACTAATTTTTCTTTTTATCGCTTGCGCACAGAAACTACTAATTTTTCTGGTGATTTTAGAAACAGTAGGATTTGAACCTACTTAAGTTATAAAGATTCCTGGTTAATTATAACTTAAAACCAAAATATTTCTTTAGTGAATATATAAGTATTCGGGTAGAACCTAGGATCTAGGTCAAAGGAATACAAATATAGATAGTCACTAACTAAAAGTTGCAATAAATGAAAAATAATATCAAAGAGAGAACCTAAAGGATAAGCTAAAATGATCTAAAATCTTCCACCACTCTAGTAATAACCAATAGATAATTTCTTTCAAGCCTTAGGGTTTCGTAGGTGAGCCGAATGAATTTTACATAGTAGAAGGTAAAATCAAGAGGCAAGGACTGATCTGCAATCTTCCTCCAATCCCTGTTCCTTTCTTCCCGAACATTACGCCTTATGGACCGATTACCTAAAAAGGGCCTTGCTTCCATAAGGATTGTGTGCTTGTTTTAAGTAAACCTCGATTCCTTAAGAGTAGATAAAAAGATCCTGGTCTATTTATCACCTGATTACTCAGACTAACTACGTTATTGCGGACTATAACACCTTCTCTCCAGCAGAATAACCCTTCAACGTTTGTTTCTACGTTTCCAGAATGTCTCCATTCAGAGGTCATGATATTCGGGGGTTTTAGCCCCTCCCGGTCAGACTATGTCCTCCAGATCCTTAAAGATTTACCAAGTATTAAGGACGTGACTATTAATGAAGATGTTAAGAAGGCGAGCAAGACCCGGCCATGGCTCCAATAAATATTATCTACTAAAGATAAATTTTATTATTTATTTTCTGCTACCGGAAACGCAATATTAATCCGGAACCCAATATTTAATATCTATTAGGTAGGCCTTAGTTCCCATAGAGTTTCATAACTCAATACATAGTGTCCGTCATAGAAGATTTAAATAGTCAATTTAATTAATTATCTTCTACCCCAATTTTCGGTCTGCCGATTTTCTCGATACGGTGTTAGTTAGTTTTCCAATTAAGGAATAGATGTTTACTGATATTAAAAATCATTTAAAAGTTGCAACATAAAGTTAGGTTTCTGTTAAATACTTTGTTAACTTATTAACTTAAGCTGTGAGTAGCTTTAGCTTGCGCAGCATATTCCTATTGGACTAGCATCAGATGCATAAAATCAACTAAGATAATGCTTAGTAATAAGGTAAAAATAAAAAGAATTAAAAGAAGATAAAATTAGAAAGCCCCTACAAAAACAATTGGCTACTAGAAAAATTAATAAATTAAAATTTGTACCAGGATACAAAAGTTAACAATTAATAGTTATGCTAAAGACATCAAACAAAAAAAGTCTAAATAAATCTACACAATATTAGTTAAGATTTAAGATAATATGGAATAGTACCATTATCTTGGGAGTTTTATAAATAGTTTTTCAGAATGCAAAGTTAATCAAAGTACTAAAATAAATTGTCTGCGTAGCACAAATCTATTCTAAAGATAAAACCTAAAGGCTAGTTAAATACAAATCCTTGTAGCATAGCTTACGCAAGCATAGGTAAATCAATTAATCAGAAGTGGACTATCAAAATGTTACGAGACTAGCTTTAACAAGCGAGAGATTTCTGGTAGATGTAGGGAGTTATCGCTTCTCCTTTTATCTATGACCCTATAGACTGAAGGGCTTTTTAGGCGAAGCGCATAAAAATATAACTAACATAAAGGAATAAAGAATCCATTACGACTGTTAGCTATAACACCAAGAAAGGACTCCGTTGCAATGGCACTAGAAACATATAAAGCAACGTTTAATATATATTATAAAGGGATATATAAGCCACTAAACTTATTCTAAAAGTTTAAAAAGTTACTAGAATTGAAAGATAAACTACATACAACAATAATTATTTGTCATATCCGCTAGTAATCGGGTTAAATAAGTAATGAGTTATTATATGAGTACAATAATATATTGAATGCGCAAGCTATTAATTAGTTAAAGATACTATTTTATAGCTAATTATAGCGTGTAGTTTTATGGACTGAAGGAATCAAACCTTCGATAACTGTGGCAAGATAACCATAGTTGTATTATCACTATACTAAATCCAGTGTTTGTTATATATAATAATACTCCGTTACTAAATAGTCTCTCTTAGACTAGTTTATTGATTTGGATTTTCCTAGGGCTGCTTCGCAGGGCTACAAGATTCGAACTCGCATTATCTAAATAAGAAGTAGATGTGTTAACCGTTACACTAAGCCCTTAATATGTGCTGTATTCTTCGAATTAGAAGTATGCAATTAAAAGATGTTAATATTTGTGTAGGCTAGCATAGATAAGGATGTAACATAAAATAAAGTAAGGTTATGTTAACTCCCCGCCGAAAAGCTCGCATATTTTAATATAGAGCTTTGAAGGCTTAACATAACCGGTAAGAATATAACTTAACTTAGTTGTATAAGACTAAAAATAAGTTAATATAAATTATGTCCGATAGGTTAAGCCAAAGTATAAATAGAATAAGGGTGTAAATTTTTATAAATATAAAAATTAAAATTAATAAAAGGTAGTAAAAATAAAGAATAATATATAAACAATAAAAATAATAAAGATAATATAAAAAATAGAAATTAATGCTACTATGAAATAAGAGAATATTAGAAGTTAGCTAAGCACCAAAAAAATAAGAAATAATAAACCAGCCCCAATTAATAGCTTTAGCTTTATTTAATAGCAGTACAGATTAAACTAGCTTTCTTTTTATAATAATAATAACTCACTAGAAGGAGTAGCTTTAGCTTTATTTAATAGCAGCACAAAAATATTAGAAAACATTGGAATTGCACCAATAAATAATAAATAACTGTTCAGCCCAGTACAAGTTAATTAAGATTAAACTAATTTTTCTTTTTATCGCTTGCGCACAGAAACTACTAATTTTTCTGGTGATTTTAGAAACAGTAGGATTTGAACCTACTTAAGTTATAAAGATTCCTGGTTAATTATAACTTAAAACCAAAATATTTCTTTAGTGAATATATAAGTATTCGGGTAGAACCTAGGATCTAGGTCAAAGGAATACAAATATAGATAGTCACTAACTAAAAGTTGCAATAAATGAAAAATAATATCAAAGAGAGAACCTAAAGGATAAGCTAAAATGATCTAAAATCTTCCACCACTCTAGTAATAACCAATAGATAATTTCTTTCAAGCCTTAGGGTTTCGTAGGTGAGCCGAATGAATTTTACATAGTAGAAGGTAAAATCAAGAGGCAAGGACTGATCTGCAATCTTCCTCCAATCCCTGTTCCTTTCTTCCCGAACATTACGCCTTATGGACCGATTACCTAAAAAGGGCCTTGCTTCCATAAGGATTGTGTGCTTGTTTTAAGTAAACCTCGATTCCTTAAGAGTAGATAAAAAGATCCTGGTCTATTTATCACCTGATTACTCAGACTAACTACGTTATTGCGGACTATAACACCTTCTCTCCAGCAGAATAACCCTTCAACGTTTGTTTCTACGTTTCCAGAATGTCTCCATTCAGAGGTCATGATATTCGGGGGTTTTAGCCCCTCCCGGTCAGACTATGTCCTCCAGATCCTTAAAGATTTACCAAGTATTAAGGACGTGACTATTAATGAAGATGTTAAGAAGGCGAGCAAGACCCGGCCATGGCTCCAATAAATATTATCTACTAAAGATAAATTTTATTATTTATTTTCTGCTACCGGAAACGCAATATTAATCCGGAACCCAATATTTAATATCTATTAGGTAGGCCTTAGTTCCCATAGAGTTTCATAACTCAATACATAGTGTCCGTCATAGAAGATTTAAATAGTCAATTTAATTAATTATCTTCTACCCCAATTTTCGGTCTGCCGATTTTCTCGATACGGTGTTAGTTAGTTTTCCAATTAAGGAATAGATGTTTACTGATATTAAAAATCATTTAAAAGTTGCAACATAAAGTTAGGTTTCTGTTAAATACTTTGTTAACTTATTAACTTAAGCTGTGAGTAGCTTTAGCTTGCGCAGCATATTCCTATTGGACTAGCATCAGATGCATAAAATCAACTAAGATAATGCTTAGTAATAAGGTAAAAATAAAAAGAATTAAAAGAAGATAAAATTAGAAAGCCCCTACAAAAACAATTGGCTACTAGAAAAATTAATAAATTAAAATTTGTACCAGGATACAAAAGTTAACAATTAATAGTTATGCTAAAGACATCAAACAAAAAAGTCTAAATAAATCTACACAATATTAGTTAAGATTTAAGATAATATGGAATAGTACCATTATCTTGGGAGTTTTATAAATAGTTTTTCAGAATGCAAAGTTAATCAAAGTACTAAAATAAATTGTCTGCGTAGCACAAATCTATTCTAAAGATAAAACCTAAAGGCTAGTTAAATACAAATCCTTGTAGCATAGCTTACGCAAGCATAGGTAAATCAATTAATCAGAAGTGGACTATCAAAATGTTACGAGACTAGCTTTAACAAGCGAGAGATTTCTGGTAGATGTAGGGAGTTATCGCTTCTCCTTTTATCTATGACCCTATAGACTGAAGGGCTTTTTAGGCGAAGCGCATAAAAATATAACTAACATAAAGGAATAAAGAATCCATTACGACTGTTAGCTATAACACCAAGAAAGGACTCCGTTGCAATGGCACTAGAAACATATAAAGCAACGTTTAATATATATTATAAAGGGATATATAAGCCACTAAACTTATTCTAAAAGTTTAAAAAGTTACTAGAATTGAAAGATAAACTACATACAACAATAATTATTTGTCATATCCGCTAGTAATCGGGTTAAATAAGTAATGAGTTATTATATGAGTACAATAATATATTGAATGCGCAAGCTATTAATTAGTTAAAGATACTATTTTATAGCTAATTATAGCGTGTAGTTTTATGGACTGAAGGAATCAAACCTTCGATAACTGTGGCAAGATAACCATAGTTGTATTATCACTATACTAAATCCAGTGTTTGTTATATATAATAATACTCCGTTACTAAATAGTCTCTCTTAGACTAGTTTATTGATTTGGATTTTCCTAGGGCTGCTTCGCAGGGCTACAAGATTCGAACTCGCATTATCTAAATAAGAAGTAGATGTGTTAACCGTTACACTAAGCCCTTAATATGTGCTGTATTCTTCGAATTAGAAGTATGCAATTAAAAGATGTTAATATTTGTGTAGGCTAGCATAGATAAGGATGTAACATAAAATAAAGTAAGGTTATGTTAACTCCCCGCCGAAAAGCTCGCATATTTTAATATAGAGCTTTGAAGGCTTAACATAACCGGTAAGAATATAACTTAACTTAGTTGTATAAGACTAAAAATAAGTTAATATAAATTATGTCCGATAGGTTAAGCCAAAGTATAAATAGAATAAGGGTGTAAATTTTTATAAATATAAAAATTAAAATTAATAAAAGGTAGTAAAAATAAAGAATAATATATAAACAATAAAAATAATAAAGATAATATAAAAAATAGAAATTAATGCTACTATGAAATAAGAGAATATTAGAAGTTAGCTAAGCACCAAAAAAATAAGAAATAATAAACCAGCCCCAATTAATAGCTTTAGCTTTATTTAATAGCAGTACAGATTAAACTAGCTTTCTTTTTATAATAATAATAACTCACTAGAAGGAGTAGCTTTAGCTTTATTTAATAGCAGCACAAAAATATTAGAAAACATTGGAATTGCACCAATAAATAATAAATAACTGTTCAGCCCAGTACAAGTTAATTAAGATTAAACTAATTTTTCTTTTTATCGCTTGCGCACAGAAACTACTAATTTTTCTGGTGATTTTAGAAACAGTAGGATTTGAACCTACTTAAGTTATAAAGATTCCTGGTTAATTATAACTTAAAACCAAAATATTTCTTTAGTGAATATATAAGTATTCGGGTAGAACCTAGGATCTAGGTCAAAGGAATACAAATATAGATAGTCACTAACTAAAAGTTGCAATAAATGAAAAATAATATCAAAGAGAGAACCTAAAGGATAAGCTAAAATGATCTAAAATCTTCCACCACTCTAGTAATAACCAATAGATAATTTCTTTCAAGCCTTAGGGTTTCGTAGGTGAGCCGAATGAATTTTACATAGTAGAAGGTAAAATCAAGAGGCAAGGACTGATCTGCAATCTTCCTCCAATCCCTGTTCCTTTCTTCCCGAACATTACGCCTTATGGACCGATTACCTAAAAAGGGCCTTGCTTCCATAAGGATTGTGTGCTTGTTTTAAGTAAACCTCGATTCCTTAAGAGTAGATAAAAAGATCCTGGTCTATTTATCACCTGATTACTCAGACTAACTACGTTATTGCGGACTATAACACCTTCTCTCCAGCAGAATAACCCTTCAACGTTTGTTTCTACGTTTCCAGAATGTCTCCATTCAGAGGTCATGATATTCGGGGGTTTTAGCCCCTCCCGGTCAGACTATGTCCTCCAGATCCTTAAAGATTTACCAAGTATTAAGGACGTGACTATTAATGAAGATGTTAAGAAGGCGAGCAAGACCCGGCCATGGCTCCAATAAATATTATCTACTAAAGATAAATTTTATTATTTATTTTCTGCTACCGGAAACGCAATATTAATCCGGAACCCAATATTTAATATCTATTAGGTAGGCCTTAGTTCCCATAGAGTTTCATAACTCAATACATAGTGTCCGTCATAGAAGATTTAAATAGTCAATTTAATTAATTATCTTCTACCCAATTTTCGGTCTGCCGATTTTCTCGATACGGTGTTAGTTAGTTTTCCAATTAAGGAATAGATGTTTACTGATATTAAAAATCATTTAAAAGTTGCAACATAAAGTTAGGTTTCTGTTAAATACTTTGTTAACTTATTAACTTAAGCTGTGAGTAGCTTTAGCTTGCGCAGCATATTCCTATTGGACTAGCATCAGATGCATAAAAATCAACTAAGATAATGCTTAGTAATAAGGTAAAAATAAAAAGAATTAAAAGAAGATAAAATTAGAAAGCCCCTACAAAAACAATTGGCTACTAGAAAAATTAATAAATTAAAATTTGTACCAGGATACAAAAAGTTAACAATTAATAGTTATGCTAAAGACATCAAACAAAAAAGTCTAAATAAATCTACACAATATTAGTTAAGATTTAAGATAATATGGAATAGTACCATTATCTTGGGAGTTTTATAAATAGTTTTTCAGAATGCAAAGTTAATCAAAGTACTAAAATAAATTGTCTGCGTAGCACAAATCTATTCTAAAGATAAAACCTAAAGGCTAGTTAAATACAAATCCTTGTAGCATAGCTTACGCAAGCATAGGTAAATCAATTAATCAGAAGTGGACTATCAAAATGTTACGAGACTAGCTTTAACAAGCGAGAGATTTCTGGTAGATGTAGGGAGTTATCGCTTCTCCTTTTATCTATGACCCTATAGACTGAAGGGCTTTTTAGGCGAAGCGCATAAAAATATAACTAACATAAAGGAATAAAGAATCCATTACGACTGTTAGCTATAACACCAAGAAAGGACTCCGTTGCAATGGCACTAGAAACATATAAAGCAACGTTTAATATATATTATAAAGGGATATATAAGCCACTAAACTTATTCTAAAAGTTTAAAAAGTTACTAGAATTGAAAGATAAACTACATACAACAATAATTATTTGTCATATCCGCTAGTAATCGGGTTAAATAAGTAATGAGTTATTATATGAGTACAATAATATATTGAATGCGCAAGCTATTAATTAGTTAAAGATACTATTTTATAGCTAATTATAGCGTGTAGTTTTATGGACTGAAGGAATCAAACCTTCGATAACTGTGGCAAGATAACCATAGTTGTATTATCACTATACTAAATCCAGTGTTTGTTATATATAATAATACTCCGTTACTAAATAGTCTCTCTTAGACTAGTTTATTGATTTGGATTTCCTAGGGCTGCTTCGCAGGGCTACAAGATTCGAACTCGCATTATCTAAATAAGAAGTAGATGTGTTAACCGTTACACTAAGCCCTTAATATGTGCTGTATTCTTCGAATTAGAAGTATGCAATTAAAAGATGTTAATATTTGTGTAGGCTAGCATAGATAAGGATGTAACATAAAATAAAGTAAGGTTATGTTAACTCCCCGCCGAAAAGCTCGCATATTTTAATATAGAGCTTTGAAGGCTTAACATAACCGGTAAGAATATAACTTAACTTAGTTGTATAAGACTAAAATAAGTTAATATAAATTATGTCCGATAGGTTAAGCCAAAGTATAAATAGAATAAGGGTGTAAATTTTTATAATATAAAAATTAAAATTAATAAAAGGTAGTAAAAATAAAGAATAATATATAAACAATAAAAATAATAAAGATAATATAAAAAATAGAAATTAATGCTACTATGAAATAAGAGAATATTAGAAGTTAGCTAAGCACCAAAAAAATAAGAAATAATAAACCAGCCCCAATTAATAGCTTTAGCTTTATTTAATAGCAGTACAGATTAAACTAGCTTTCTTTTTATAATAATAATAACTCACTAGAAGGAGTAGCTTTAGCTTTATTTAATAGCAGCACAAAAATATTAGAAAACATTGGAATTGCACCAATAAATAATAAATAACTGTTCAGCCCAGTACAAGTTAATTAAGATTAAACTAATTTTTCTTTTATCGCTTGGCGCACAGAAAACTACTAATTTTTGGTGATTTTAGAAACAGTAGGATTTGAACCTACTTAAGTTATAAAGATTCCTGGTTAATTATAACTTAAAACCAAAATATTTCTTTAGTGAATATATAAGTATTCGGGTAGAACCTAGGATCTAGGTCAAAGGAATACAAATATAGATAGTCACTAACTAAAAGTTGCAAAAAAGGAAAAATCATATCAAAGAGAGAACTAAAGGCTAAGCTAAAATTGATCTAAAACTCTTCCACACTCTAGTAATACCAATCGATAATTTC